>OY796885.1:46926671-46969725 GCA_963680785.1 Diplosoma virens | reverse complement strand
GATAAGAATGTAGTGTAGAGATGGATTGATTTATTTGCTGATCAAGTAAGTAGACAAAAATGCGATGTAAAAATAAGGTAAACCGAGTTTGTATATATATTTATTAACTGCCAGCGTAATTAAAACTTCGTAATTTAAATTTACTTCGATGTCGACATTTTGAGACCAACTCCGAGCGTTTATTCAGTAATTTATTTGGGTCAGCCTGGAATATTTGTAATTTTTCTGATAAAGCAATAAGTTGCATGTTTTTGAACCACACTGGTATGGAGTTGCGTGTTGTACAATTTTCAATCTTATTTCTGGCGATAGTCCTGATTGTTTTAATTTCCAAACGGCTTTAGATAGTTCGGTGGAGTTAATTTTTTTACTGTCTTTAAAAGATTGGTTATGGTTATTGTATCGAGTTTAAATGATGTTTCGCAGCTGCCGTAATAAAACTTGTCAGTTTCATCAGTTTTTAGGGAGGCTTTATAACAACATGCAACTCCATACCAGTGTGGTTCAAAAACATGCAACTTATGCTTATCAGAAAAATTACAAATATTCCAGGCTGACCCAAATAAATTACTGAATAAACGCTTGGAGTTGGTCTCAAAATGTCGACATCGAAGTAAATTTAAATTACGAAGTTTTAATTACGCTGGCAGTTAATAAATATATTTACAAACTCGGTTTACCTTATTTTTACATCGCATTTTTGTCTACTTACTTGATCAGCAAATAAATCAATCCATCTCTACACTACATTCTTATCGAACTAAAAATATTCTTAAATTATACCCTGTAAAAAAATTTACTGTTTTAATTTTTAATTCATATCCTAATAATTGTCATTTTAAACGCATTTCTTTAGCATCTTTTTATCGTATTTCCAATGTGCAGATTATTTAATCTAATTTTAAACGCATTTTTAATGCAAACTTTTTATATTTACCCATTATTTTCAAACAATAGAGCAAGCTACGTAAAAAACACTTTTTCTTTGGCAATAAAATTCATTTATCGATTAACCTTACAACCGTAGTTTTTCTCTTGTTTTTTTCTTGTTGTTGTTTTACGCTTTTTGGCCGGAATTCAAGCGCTTCGTTTAAACTGCATTTTTTTATTTATTTATTTATTTTGTTTTTCAGATTTTTAACCGCCCCCTAACGAGCCCAGGCAGGCGAAACAGTCTGTTGGGGCAAATAAAATTAATGTTAAATTAAAAATTTTGTGGTCTGTAAGTTAATTATATATATATATCGTTTGAATATATATATATTGCAGGAGTGAATCGATCTTCCCCGCAGAGTGCTCAATGAAAAAAATCAGAGCAATTTAATATAAAATTTATTTAATCCTTAGAATATCAGGTGGTTACTAGAAAATTAAAAATATAGTTATTAGTGGTAAAAAAAAATGCGTATGGAATAAATGATACGTACTTAAATTAACCAAACAATACGAATCCTATGGCGTCATACAAGAAAAAACAACTCAAAATAAGAAAATACACTTGCACAAAAATAATGACAATTTAAGCATACAAAATCAAGTGGGTAATTTACTTAGTTTAAATTTGTTTTTGTGGCGACATTTTCCTGTAAGTTCCGATCGTTTGTTAAGTGTTGTTGGTTGGTTTGCTTGTAGTATTTCTAACTTTTCGGTTAAGTACAGGTTGCAGCCTTTTTGTCCTGGTTTATAGGGGATAACTTGATTGATTATTTTCCAGTTAATTGTGGGTTTAAGACCTGATTCTTTGGCATTCCAGAATGTTTTGAAAAGCTCTGTGGCGTTTTTTTTCTTTATATTTTTAAATGATTGTACAGTATATGATTGTAATATCGTGATTTGAATTCTGTTTTGCTGCAACCTATGTAGCTTTTTGTTGTATTTCCATGAGATATGTGTGCTTGATAAATGACAGATTGTTGTCGGCAAGATCCTTTTAATGGACAGATATCTTTATTTTTACAGTTGCATGGTTTTGATTGTTGAGAGCTTTTCTTTTGCAGTAGCTTCTTGTTGTGACTGGTTATAATTGCTTTTATGTTAGGCATGCAGCTATAGCTAATTTTTATGCTATTTCTATTTAGAATTTTATGAAGCTTGTGTTTTGGTGGGAAGCGTTTGTTTGTCAATTTTAGAAACTCTTTTCCGATGTTCTTGACAACATACAGTAGTTATTAAAAGGCGGGTTAAATCATATGATTTTGCGTTTTCTTGATTTCTTTTTCAACTGACTTTCACTAAATATTAAATTGTCTTTATAGCCACTTTATTTAATTGCGTTTTTATATGGTGGAATAGTTTTTTTGAAATTATCCAAGTTACAAGAAAGTTCCAATAGTCTGTTTGATATCATGTTTGGTAGAGCTTTTTTTATGGAAGGCAGATGTTTGGAATTAATGTTTATATATAATTGTTGATCATTTGGTTTTCTGAATGGCCAGTGCTTTTCTGTTTTTATGTTAAGTGTGACATCCAAAAAATTTTGTCTGTATAAGGTTTGCTTTAATGGTAATTTTTAATCGTGTTTTTGAAAAATTTTACAACTTTTTTTTTTATTTCGGTCAGTATTGGGGCCACTGGAATTTCGGAGAATCGCTAAGCCGTCATCTCTGTATAGACCAGCAAGTTTTTTTGGCATAATTGTAGAAAGTGAGGGATAATTGTAGAAAGCTAATAATACAATTCCTGTGACGTCATAGAAGAAAAATATAAGAAATGCAAATATTGCATTCATTTAAAAATAAGGGAAGGCGAGTTTGGTGTGTTGAAAAAGGTATAAAAGGGGAAAACTCTATAAAGCAATAAAAGTAAAAGGGGGAACACTGTCAGCTTTATAAGGTAGAAAGGTAAAGTGAGTGAAAGACAGTGCGAACGATAGTGAGAGGTACAAGCGAATTAAGACGGACAAGAAAGTACACAAAAGAGAGGGGCAATTCGAGTGTACAAAATTAGGTAGGACATATGTTTAATTTAAAGTGAATTTGTTTTAGTGGCGGCATATATCGTTTGTTAGTTCCCAGCAAACACACCACGTGAATTCCACGTTAGATTTAGGTGGAAATCGGGTGGCGAAATAACGTGGCAAAAATAACGTGACCACAACGTTGCCACAACGTAAAAAAAAAAATATTTTGAGTTTTCTTTAAATCACTTTTAAATAATTAGAACAGAGCTAAAAAAAAATTTAAATGTTGCATTTTTAAAAAATACTATTTTTAATCAATGTTATTTTTTAGTGGTATTTCGGTGGCAAAAGTAACGTGGAAAGTTTCACGTACCATCAACGTTGACGCCACGTCATATCGCAAAAACTTTTTGTCAATTTTAAATCAATCTGAAAACAAATAGAAAAGTTATAAAAGTAGCTTAAAATATAAAGCTATTTCAAAATACAAATAAATTTGTATTTTAAAACAAACGTTGTCTTTTAGTGGAAAGTCAGTGGCAAAGTAACGTGGCCAATTCCACATGGCATCAACGTTGCCACAACGTGAATCCGAAACCAATTCAATTTTTGATTAAAAATCAATGATTTGGTATTTGATAATGTTATAAAACTATATTTAACAATCGAGTTTGTCACTTTATTGGAGACATAAATAGTTTTGAGTAAACGTTGTAATCGGGTGGTCGTTGGGTGGCAAAGTAACGTGGCCAATTCCACATGGCATCAACGTTGCCACAACGTGAATCCGAAACCAATTCAATTTTTGATTAAAAATCAATGATTTGGCATTTGATAATGTTATGAAACTATATTTAACAATCGAGTTTGTCACTTATTTGAAGATATAAATAGTTTTGAGTAAACGTTGTAATCGGGTGGTCGTTGGGTGGCAAAGTAACGTGGCAATGTGACATGGCATCAACGTTGCCACAACGTGAATCCGAAACCAATTCAATTTTTGATTAAAAATCAATGATTTGGCATTTGATAATGTTATGAAACTATATTTAACAATCGAGTTTGTCACTTATTTGAAGATATAAGTAGTTTTGAGTAAACGTTGTAATCGGGTGGTCGTTGGGTGGCAAAGTAACGTGGCAATGTGACATGGCATCAACGTCGCCACAACGTGAATATAAGATGTTGTTTTTAATAATTTTTATAAATTACCGTTTTTTTCATTATTACTTCATTGTCGTTTGCGTTTTTAGTTAAAATAATTTTACTATTTTATCTTTTAGTAACTGCGTATATTATCCTGTACAGAAATATAAGCTTTTGTTACAAACTAATTGTTTTGAGATTGCTTCATATTAAACGTAGAAAATTTAAAAGGTTTCTTTGTCGACAGTTAGTTGGAACACATTCTTTTCGTTTCATAAAGTGTACTGTAGATGGCGCTACCGCGCAGAAAATATGATTAAAATAAACTGAGCGTGCGATGATGTTATGCCAGGCTCTTTGTAATGAAGAAAAGAAATGATATTGTACCTTGTTTTTTCACTGGCTTTCACATTAAGCTGCATATGTATATATGTCCCAAAAACGAGAGATTACCACACGTTGTGGTAGATCTGCCCTTTATTTTTTACAGTGTGCTGATAATTATATTTGAGCAAAGCATGAGGGAGCGACCTCAAAAAATTTTCGCACAACATATGCTTCGACTGTCTTGAGCACTGAGTTGCTCTGCATGAAACGCTGACTCACTGTGGAAATCGCCATCTATAAACAGCAACGAGTTTGAGAAATGCATCAGCTGACACTGGTTTTCATATCAAGCATCTTAAACAATCTTACATTTATTTTCAATGAATATAAAAACTATTGCTAGCATATGATAATATACATCAAACAATTAAATCGCTTGCGAAGAATGGAGAAAAGTACAAGAGAAAAACGAGATTTACGCAATATAAGCTAGTGCTTGTGCTTGGCACCCTATACATGTATGATATATAGGACCGCTCATAATGCTAAAACTAAAATGCAAAAATTTAAAAAAGTATTCTTAATGCGTTGTTTGGACGTGAATAACATCAATTTATAAAATGCAACAAAAAAAACTTTGCAACCTTTGACATGAATGAGTTAAAAACGCGCTGCGTTTCGAAATTAAAAGCGAGCTAATACAATACGAAGAACTTAAGACTGTTTTTAGATTACGAACGCTTTGTTTTTGTTTGTACGGTTCTGCAACTGGAAAAATTAATCCACTTATCAAGACGTTATCGGTTTATTGTCTTTTGAAGAACTGGATTAACACTTTTAAAAGCCATTTGTTTAATTCCTCGATAAAAAGAAATACAGTATTGTGAGCAGCGAGCAGAGTTTTATGATGGAATGCAGTTTATGTGGCGTTTTTCAAAAACTTTGACACATTGAAATGATCGGAACTGCAAGTTACTGTTTTTAAACAGATATTGCAAAAAATCTTTTTACTGATATCTTTTTAGTGAAAAGATATGCAAACCACACGACATCAAGAAAAAAATTAACACAGAAAGAGCAATTCTATTCTAACCCATTTAAAAATACATCTTTTTTTACGCAACCAATGACACACTTTATAAGCAAAAAACATAAAGCTACATTTGAAATCAGTGTTGTATTAACAATGCTCAAACGCAGAACACGAGACTTGAGGAGGGGGAGATTTGGAGCTAACTATTATTGTCAAAATAAAGTCAAAACTTTGAATGAAGTCAAATTTTTTCAAACTTTTATATGAGACAACTCATTTCTTTCTTATCTTTGAAAGTTTTCGAGCAGCAATAAATACTTTTAAATTTTTGTTTATACAGTATATTTTAGGCATGCTAAAACTCTTGAAGGTTTGACTTCTTGGCACTCCTCTTTGAACATATTTATTAGTTCTCTATGCTGTTTTTGATTTAGCTTGGTAGGTTTTACAAGTTTTATACAATATTTCACCAACTTTGCAGCTCTTCTGGAGACTTTAAGCGCTTCCCCCGTGGTGTGCACAATTTTCAGTTTAAAAATCCTTGACTTTATGATAAAAATGCGTCCCAATTTAATCTTTGGTAAGAATAAAGCATTTTTATCTCTATATCTATCCTTTTTACTTACGAGAAAACATCTGAGGCGTTATACTTAGACCTGCCTTCGGAGATTCCAAGATATTGTAGCCCGGTTGAAAATTTTTATTTGGATTTTTTAAGTGTTTATATAGAAATATTACAAATTAAAACTTTGTTTTGATACTGTCAATCAAAAGAAAGTGTCGTATAGTGTCTTTCCCCAGGACAAAACAGAATGACATGATCACACCAGGAAAACGTGCTTTTAATAAAAGGCTGATTTTTTTACAATTATCGGCCCTGGTTGTACCTCTCAGAGAGGAGCAAAAATATTTTTGAAAAAGTGGATAAATTTAGCCAAAAAAGCACTTTTTTGGTAGAAAAAGCACTCTTTTCCACCAAAAATTTTTTAATTTTTTAACAATTTTTCAACGAGGATTCTGTCGGAGTAGTTCCATGCTTATGGATTGAAAACATTGTTTTTCTATTTTAATGCAATAATTCGTTTCAGCAACCACAGGCAAGTCAAACTCGAGGCCCGCAAAGTCTTTTAAAAAATCGCCCCAAACTCAAAAAGTTTGGGCAGAATCAGAATTTTTCGGGCTGCAACAAAGAATTATTAGGGCAAAACAATTTTTTGTGTACAGAAAACGAACTGCTCCTGCAGGATAAAGTTTCTTAATGCAAAAAAACAATTAAGAATGGAGATAAAGACCTTTTTTTGTGGCTCTTCTTAAGATTTTAAGTGTTTCCCTTCGCGAGTTCCGCAATTTTCAGTTTAAGAATTTTTAATCTACTCTATGTGGTGAAAATGCTTTGCAATTTAATATTTAGTAAGAACAAAGTATTTTCATTTTTATATTTATTCTTTTAGCTCACAAAAAAACGTCGGAGGAGTTATAATTAGATCTGCTATTAAAGATTTCAAGATATTCCGGCCCAGTTGAAAATTTTTATTTGTTTTTTACATTTTTTCAAAGAGATATTACAAATGAAAACTTTGTTTTAATACTTTTTAAGAAAAGAAGTGCCGTACAATATTTTTTTCTTAAGGACATCACAAATAACGCAATCACATCAGTAAAACGCGGCTCTAAATAAAAAGCTGCTGTGTTTTTGGAATTATTGGCCCAAATTGTACCCCTCAGCAGGGGCGCCAAAGTTTTTTGGAGAAAGTGGCTAAATCTAGTTGAAAAAGCACTTTTTTTGATGGAAAGGCACTCTCAACAAATGCAAACTTTTATCGCGCTAAAGGAAATGTTTACAAAAACTTAATAAAAAGCAAAATAGTCTTTACTTGTAAAATTCAGCCGCACTGTTTTTTTTATTTAAACTACAAATAGTTTTGGCTTTACTTTATTTAATTTTGGACAATATTATATAATTTTAGAGACAGGTATAACGAAATTGTAAGAGCTCTATCTACTTTTTTATGCTCCCGTGTTTTGGATATATAGTGCAGACAAGGAAAACAATTACCAGTTTTTTCTCTCTTTTCAGGTTTTGTTCCTCCTAACTCTCAGCAATGAGCAAAATAAAAATTTGAGCTAGAAAATTATATACCGGTTTTGATTAGAAGCCGCCCTTGCATTGAAAATGCACAAAATGGTCACAAAATACAGTAAATAGAAGCCGCGGCTTTTATTCGAAAAAATGCGGTAGTTATTTCCAGCGTTTTCCAAACCGTTGTTTGCAGATTACTAACTAATTAAAACTTAAATGTTCGGAGTAACTTACTTGTTATTAAACTTATTTATGCTATTGAAGCAATAACGTTAGCGAAATGACAATTTTAGTTTTACTTTTAAAAAAAGCAACCGTTGAATTTTATAACAGTTGCATTTAATTGTATTTCATCATACCAAGTGAGAAAACGTAACAACTTTAATTGTTTTGACTCCAATATTCACAAAATTAATCCATCTTTGTAATTTTATGATTTTTTCGGGTAATATTCAAACTATATTGATTTAAAACTAGGCTTCACCGAAACAAGTTTTCAGTTGTTAAAAGTTGTAACAATTACTGAATGACGATTTCGGCTCAATAATAATTTCAAAAAATTTTTTTTTTACTTTTTGAGATAATTTAAGTGTAAGCAATTAACAAAAGATATTCAAGAAATTTATAGCTGTAAAATCGTCACCAATTGGCTTAATCAGCAAAAATTTTAAAATTACGATCAACTGAACTAAAAATTTTAATAACTTTTTTTCATGACAATTTTAATTTAAAGTGTGTCTTTTAGCTACAAAACTTTTTATTTTACTATAATTTTTTGCATTACAGAAAAAAATTAGTACTCGTACAGAAGAAGAAAAATGAAAATAAAGTTTTGCTTTGCAATTTTAAAAGTGCTGCTTTAAAATAAATTTGTGCTTTCAAATTCTGTATTTTTTCCTGAAATACTGTAAGTTGGACGAACCCCATGAGAAAAGTTGTCGGTTAATCGAAAAGGAAATTCCATTAGAAACTAAACTTAAAATTTAAATCCAGTATAATGCAGCTACTCTAAAAAATCTCGCTTAGCGTAGTATTGTAGTTGCCTTACAAACATATACTAACTAAACGTTGTGTCAACACGATAACAATCTAAAGTGCAAAGATTGATTTAGACTTAACCGGACGCGGATGTTAAGAAGCCATATGTAGAGCGCAACTATAAACAATTTGCTGTTTTTCGGGTCATCATTTTACTAGCAAATTTTTCTAGCATGACAAACAACAAGGTAAAGTTAATTAATGGCTGAGAAATAAAAATGTATTGTAGAGTATTTGAAATATATTTGTTCAACCACTAAAAAAGTTTCATTATAAAAGCATTAAATAATCGGAAATCAATTGAAGAACATGATGTTGAAAATTTTTTTTTACAATGATTATTCCATCATCTCGCCATTCATTGGTAATATTTTTAGTTCTTTTATAAAACAAGAAAAGCGCATCAAAAAAAGTAGAAATTATCCCAATTGTAAAGAAAGGCCATAATTAGACTTACTATATTTTTGCAATTAAAAACCGGGACGCTTCAGAACAAAGACCTTTATCAGATATATGAAAAAATAATTTTTCAAAAAAACTGAAGGCTAAATTAGTAGGATAAACCAGTGTTTAAAATTCATTTGTTTTTCTGGTAGATTTAGCAAGTTGAACTTCAACAAATAACAGAAGGCGTAATAAATTTCGTGTCCGGAATTTTCGCCGCAAGAAAATTGGCCGTAGAAAAATTGGCCGCACGGGCGGGCGGACTTCATCAAGTAAAAACAACTGATGAAGTCCGCCCGATGTAACGGACGAAACGTCGTGTTAAGTTTTTCTTTGATAAATATATTACGCCTTCTGTTATTTGTTGAAGTTTAACTTGCTAAGTCTACCAGAAGAACAAATTAATTTTAAACTAAGTAATATGCCTGGTAACAGTGTTTATATTAATTACAAAACCAGTGTTTTTCAATCTTTTTCCGTTTGGGGCACATTTTTGAAACTCATCAAAAATCGTGGGACTGTTAGACCGTTTATATCAAGTTTTGTTCTAAAATCAGGTGATATCTAAAAAAAAAGTCTTCGCTTCGCTTTGATCTCTATTTATCTGTAATTCTAAAATTCACACGAAATAAGTCTTTTCAATAACTTAACAGCAAAAAGCACATGCCCTCTTACTTAGAATCTACCCGCTACAGTGACATAACAATTGGATTGTACCCAACAAAACGAAACAAGATGGCGCATCACTCTGTTTAATCAATCGGGAAAACATTAAAACATACCATATAAAACAAGTTTATATATCTGTATGGTTATGTTAGGTGGTTGAAGGGCTTAACCGGGACTTTTCGACCGACCGGCTGGAACACCGGTACAAGGCCTTAAAACCGGGACGTATGGTAAGTCTAGCCATAATTAGTTTACTAACTATACACTTATATCGATTTCACCTCAATTTAGCAAAATATAAAAAAAACTATATTTAATAGAATTCGCTTTTACCTGGTGAAATTTAATTTATCTGTGACACAATTTGACTTTAGACGAAATTATTCGATTATTTATACAATAAACTATACTTATGATAAAATTATAAAAAATGCCCACAATATTTTATACTTTTGCTGCATTTTTTAATCTAACAAAAGCTTTTGATATTGTAGACCAGTGGAAAGTAAAAATCAAAGAGGTGCTGAAATCACAGGCATCACAAAGTTTTTAGGCGAGCTGGGCAAAATTTTAACAAGAGTACTTTTTTGGTCAAAAAGGCACTCCTCTCAACAAATGCAAAATTTAAGTGTAAGTTTAATGGAAAAAAAATTGTTAAAAAGTTAGTGAAGACAAAAAAAAAAAAATAAATAAATAAAGGTCTTTAATTTTGGCCGCTGTTTCATTTACTTAATTCACAACTGTTTTTGATTTACTCAAAAAGTTTGAACTTTTCTGTTTTAACGGTCTTCATTTTGCACTAAAAAGATTTACATTTTCCTGTTTAAACTCAAATAAAAACCTTTTTTGGTCTTCGTCAATTTTGTAAAAAAATTTTGTCTCCAATTTGTTAAAAATCTACGTTTGTTGAAAGTGCGTTTATATAATAAAAAAGTACTTTTTTTCTAAATTTGGTGTTTCTCGCTAAATTACTGTTACATGTCAGGTGGCTTTTTTTTGAAAAAATTTTGGTAACCCCTAGTCTAGATCGACAATTTCAAACTTTGTGGATTAGATTTTGGTCGAAATTGTATAATTGTAAAGACAAATCTAACACAATGCTTCTATCTTGCAAATTAATGGCAATACTATAATATTAATTCTAGAAATCCATGGACTTCTAAATAGTATCTGGACTGGAAACGAAAGTGCAATAGAGCGAATCGGCAACCAAAATGTGGTTAAAAGAAATTTGTGGTAAAAGCGAGTGAATGACAATGTGGCTTGCTGAATGTTAGTGTACTGTGAACAGCTGTAAGAGAGTAAATGAGTAATGCTTATGTATAAAAATAGTTAGAGTTTTCATATGAAAATTGAAAAAAATTTCATGTGTGTAAATCAATAAAAAATGAAATCTAATTGCTGAATCGTAGAAATATAAGTCCGGCTAATCTAAATCTGAGTTATTCATACGTCTCCTGGTGAACAAATACATATGCAAACTTTATTCTATCAATATAAATTAAAATAAAAACTTTATGTAAACTCAGTTACATTGGTAACCGATACGATAGCTTGAAAAAAATTGCAAAATTAAGAATAACGTTTTTTTTTTGTAATTAAAATGATGTACTACCAACTATTGGAGCTTTAAATTGAATATAAAAAAATGAAGAAGCTATTGGTGACAAATAATAGTGATTGAGCTGTTCCAACTAAATATATAATCATACCAAAAATTGTGTTTGTTGCCTAATTTGAAATAATATGTTTCGCAACATGCAATCATTTCATCTGCTGAAATTTGTATTTAAAATTTTAGAATTGAAAGTCAAATTTAGCTGGTTAATGTGCATTATTTCAAGTTATAGTAGTATTCATAAATTACAATTTTTGTGAGGTCGCGACCAACGAAAAGTATTTAAAAAAATAATTAATATAGCTTTCTATGAAAACTCGTTTTTTAATTTTGAACGTGCTTCTGCTCGTTGTCACAAAGGCCATGATGTTATAGAAGGACTTTCTTCTTGTTTTTTAATTGCATATGCTAAAATCTTGTGCGTACTCTTAGCGAACAAAACAAAAAGCGAAGATTACAAAAAATCCCAAAAATTACTGGAGCAAATGATGAAATTCCGTGAATTAATGTGTTAGCTTATTGATTCTTGTGAATACGTTTTGTTTAAAAAGTTGTTTTGTCTATTTTTGGCGAATATGAGTTATATGTTGAATCATTTGTAATAAAATGTAGTTAATCATAAGTAACAAGGATTTGGGCTAAATCATAGAGCAACTATAAATTACACAATGAGAGTGTAAAACATATTTATTGCGCAACAAGGCCCTGTTTCGCCCTTATGGGGCTCATCAGGTGCAAGCAAATACATCTCACAAATCAAAGTATCATTTAAAACAGCAAAATTTAATTATACAAAATAGTAATTACGTTGGGGAACAAAAGCGAAAGCTTTTCTCACTCCACGGCGGTGAACTTCACATTCGTTGTCCAGGTCGTCTTCTTCGAGTCATAATAGTGTGGTCTTGGTATCTTGTCACCAAGGTGGCCGATCGCACACTATTATTGAAGTGAGAAAACTTGTCGCTTTTATACACTGAAAGCGACAAGTTTTCTCACTTCAATAATAGTGTGCGATCGGCCACCTTGGTGACAAGATACCAAGACCACACTATTATGACTCGAAGAAGACGACCTGGACAACGAATGTGAAGTTCACCGCCGTGGAGTGAGAAAAGCTTTCGCTTTTGTTCCCCAACGTAATTACTATTTTGTATAATTAAATTTTGCTGTTTTAAATGATACTTTGATTTGTGAGATGTATTTGCTTGCACCTGATGAGCCCCATAAGGGCGAAACAGGGCCTTGTCGCGCAATAAATATGTTTTACACTCTCATTGTGTAATTTATAGTTGCTCTATAAAATGTAGTTCTTAAACTATATCACATTTGAAATCCTACAGTGAAGTCTTACAAGCTTACCACATCTTGGTCACTTCGCGAATTTCGTTTCCAGTCCAGATACTAGTATTTAGAAGTCCATGAGAAAGCCTTCTACAATTACAGTTCGACTTCTAAATAGTAAAGCAGGGACTTCCTTTTTTTAAATTAAATTATTTATGGCAGTTGTATTATAGTCAATTTTGTTATTGTTGTTTGGAAATGCACTGATTGTCAATTTCACATTTTAAACAAATTTTAGTGTGTGCTCATAATCCACATTCTGCAATTTAAAAAGTATATTGGGTTCTGGCGCGAAAAGTGAAAACCGTACTACCGTGACAAAAACCAAATTAACGAAAAAGTTTGGACAAATTAACACTTATTTAATCCGATAAAACATTTGGCACTGCCAGCTGTTGTCAAATATTTTTAATGATGAAAGTTGAGGTTAATAAGGCGTGTTTCTTGTTGGTTGTGATGATATTAGTCTAGCGGTTTATTGTTCATAGCTTAAGATAAAGTAATTGAGCATATCATCAAAGCTGATAAAAATATTGTTTTGAGTCAATCAGCAAATAAACTTACAATTTATTGAAGGTGCTGAATTCAGAAACAATAAAAAATTTCAATATGAGGAAACATTTATTCAATTTTTTTATGTACTTCATGCGAATCAGTCGAGTATTTGTTAAAATATCTGTATTAAATACATTTAAAATTGTTACTACTAGGGGCACCCGAATTTTTTAGGCGGACAGGGCAAAAGTCAGATTGTAGCTTACAACTGCGGACATTACTTTATGTTGCAGTTAATAATTACTGAAAATTTATTGTTGCCATTATGTTGCTGCTAATGCTAATTAATTCTTCACTTTCTTGTTTGGTTGATTTACTACTTTCTCTTTTTTTCTAAGCAAAGTTTTAGTGAGTAATTGAACTGAATCATTAGAAATGTACGTGTACTATTGATTGTTTTTTGTATCTACTGTATTTATGGAAGATTACGCAATTATCTATTTAGGTTATACATTGTTAAAAATGGTGAAAAATTTTGTCATAGTGAGCTGTATTAGTCAAAACTTTGTTGGGATTTGCCATGTTTTTGGATAAACAAAGTTCGGTAAGTTTTTTTTCTTTGTTTAATGTTATACCGTTACAGGCTGCTTACTTTACCACTGTACAGTACAGTATACGAGGTCTGTTCAAAAAGTATCCGACCTTTTTCCCTCTCGCCAATAAGGTATGAGCAAACTGCCCGTGCAAAGCGTGGCTGCACACACACACATTCACGCGTAATCGTGAAGCGTTTCAGGCCGATTCGTCATTCGTATCTCTCTGTGTAAAGCATTTAGTGCAGGCGTGTAGTACGTGTTCATCGGTTTTTTGATTTTCAGAAAATTTCATTTCAATGACAGAACGCATCGAACAGAGGTATTGCATCAAGTTTTGTCAAAAACTTGGTGATACTCAAGTTGAAACAATTCGAAAGATTCAACAAGCTTTTGAAAATGAGGCCTTAAGCCCAACTCAGATAAAGCAATGGTTTAAACGCTTTAAAGATGGCCGTGCATCAGTGGAAAGTGATCCTCGCTCAGGAAGGCCATCCACAAGCCGAAACGAGGAGGCGATGGATCAGGTTCGTGAAAAAGTGTTGGAGGATCGTCGTTTAACAGTACGAGAGATTGCTGCAGAAATGGGAATAAGCACAGGCTCAGTTCATTCAATCCTAACTGAGGATTTGAACCTGCGGAGAGTGTCGGCTAAATTTGTCCCCAAGCTGCTGACGGAGCAACAGAAGGAACTCCGGAAGGAAATTTCGGAGGACATGCTGGATGTTGCAAATCATGACCCAGAATTTATCAAGACAATCATCACTGGTGATGAGACCTGGGTTTATGGTTATGACCCAGAAACCAAGTTTCAATCATCACAATGGAAGCATCCGGAATCACCACGCCCAAAAAAAGCTCGGCAAGTCCGCAGCAATGTGAAAGTTATGCTGACCTGTTTTTTTGATTCCCGTGGCATCGTGCATCATGAATACGCACCAGAAGGTCAAACAATCAACAAAGAGTACTACCTGGAGATTCTACGTCGCCTTCGTGATGCTGTGCGAAGAAAGCGGCCAAACATGTGGGCAGCAAAGAATTTTCAGCTTCACCACGACAATGCTCCCGCTCATTCTGCACATGTGGTCCAAGCTTTTCTAGCCAAAAACAGCATGCCACTTATTAGACAGGCTCCTTACTCTCCCGACTTAGCACCGTGTGATTTCTGGCTGTTCCCTAAGCTAAAAACAACTCTGAAAGGGAGGCGATTTCAGTCAAGAGAAGACATTATGAAAAAAGCGACGGAGGAGCTTCAGAGCATTCCGGGGGAGGAGTTTATGAAGTGTTTTGAGAAGTGGCAGAAGCGCTGGGATAAGTGTGTGAACCACCAAGGGGAATATTTTGAAGGAGATTGAATAAAACTTGCAAAATTTATTGTGTTGTGTGCTTTATACAAAAAAGTCGGATACTTTTTGAACAGACCTCGTATTGTTTCTGCCCGATTATAATCTCAAAACGGGTTTTTACACTGAAAAAGGCTTGTTTCCAACAAAATAAATCACTTTTGCTTTTCATTAAACAAACCTCACAACAGAAAAAAGAACTTTTTTTAATAATTTGGCACCTTAGAATTTATCGGTCTGTAACCTAAAACAGACCAATAAAACTTATTCAATATGTTACTTGCTAAGTTAAACCTTGACTGAACAAGAAGGTAAATCGAATATGACAAAATCGTTTTTATAAGATTTTTCAATTACTGCAAGAGCATATTTTTAAACCCAAGATTAGATTTAGCTTTATATTTAAAAGAAACCATTATATTAATATATGTGTTGGTATTTCAGGAA
Organism: Diplosoma virens; assembly: GCA_963680785.1. Taxonomy (NCBI): domain Eukaryota; kingdom Metazoa; phylum Chordata; class Ascidiacea; order Aplousobranchia; family Didemnidae; genus Diplosoma; species Diplosoma virens. The sequence continues at coordinate 46,954,252 of OY796885.1, read as the reverse complement.
AAAAGCAAAGCAGCCGAATGCTATTATCCTCATTTCAAGGTTTCCGGAAAAATTATGAACAGGGCACTTCCCGATAAAGAATGGTGGGCAAAACACAAAGCGCAAACCTTTTTGTTAATCCGGTAAGAAAATCTTTACAAATGGGCCTACCTGTATAGACTATGTACAAGATCGCTGAAAATGAAAAGGCAATTGCTTACTTGCCCAGCTGTATTTTGAAAACGCAGAGTTCAGGGGAATAAGATAAATGCCCTTTGAAATTGGCAAGACAAAAGCATTATGTTACTTTTGTCTCAACAATTATATAATCTCGACTTCTAACCAAGTTTGTGATGTTTCCATTTTGACCAGATTATCAAATTTTTTTTTGAAAAGAGCTGCATAATAAAAAACAGTGACAAATTTAGCAATGAGGACAAAACTTAAGAGTTAATTTTTTGTTAAAAAGGCATTTTCAACAATCGTATATTTTTGCGTATTGTGAAAATTTTTACTAGAAAATTTGATGAAGACAAAAAACGAAAAAGGTTTTTTCTTTCGACGGGGGGTTTAACTTTTTTCTTTTATTTAACTTTAATTTATTAATTTCATTTGACACGCGAATATTTTGTATCAAAAATGTTAAAATTTAAACGCTTTTAACTTTTAGCATTTTTGATAAAAAATATTCGCGTGTCAAATAAAATGAATATTGAAGACAAATTTTGTTAGTAAAGTTTTTTGTTTGGTCTTGGCCAAGTTTGTAATACAAATGATCTTCCACACTTCCAAGTTTTTAACTTACAAATATGTAGGAAGTTTAAATGAGTTAATTTATGCTAGAAATTTATTTTAACATTTTGTTCCAGGTTAAAGCTGGTTCATTTTCTTATTTATTCTGAGTGTGAATAACAATCTCATTGTTTAAATCAATCCTAATATTTTTTGGGCCAGTGATCCCTTTCTAAAAAAAAATTTACAAAATCTGAAGTGCCACTACGCCCTCTTCTGTTAAAATAAATACATACTCGTAATAAATTTAAAGATTGTTAAAAAACATTTGCAGATAATGTTAGACTTAGTTATTTATTTAGTTATTTAAGAAACAACAATGTTATTGTATGAAGAAAATCATATGAGCTAAAAAATTTTGAACTAAAAATAACAAAAAGACAGTCAAGGAATAATTTTTTATTTGACAAATGCACAAAAAACTTCTTAGGACTAAATTAAATCTTTAGTTCCATCTAGCGACTAATTTTTAGACCGATTCTAAAATTTTAGTTCCATCTAGCGACTAAAGATTTAAAAAATTGCATTAAGAAACTATTTATGTTTTTAAAAATTTTTGTATAAATTATGGTAAATATATTGTTTTTTATTGATTTATTTTTGCACAAAATTTTAGCAACAGCCCTCTTTTTTTTCATAAACATTTATAGTTCTCAAAATGTGCAAAACGCTGGTTTAAATAATGCGCGAATCTTGTTTCATAACAAGCTGTGTGAATGCAAGGTTTCTGGCAGGAAAAATACTTTTGTTTTTTATTTAGAATAATTTATATCAAAAATGTAGTCAAGAAAGCGAATTAATATGTCAAATGTTAAGACGATATTTTTTGCTTTTTTTGCATATTCGGTCTTAATATCATAGAGATAACAAAACAGCAGGACATATTCGAGTTCTAGCACTTTAACCTGCGTTCTTGAAAAAAAAGTAACAGGGTGAAATTTAAATTACAAAAATTAAAAAAGAGAAAACACTTTACAAGGCTCAAGTATTTTTTATTTGCAGGGTGGTTATTTTATGTCACAGTTTACATGCAGCGATTTTAAATATTAAGCCGTTCGAGCCCGGAAGGGAAGGGGCATTGAAAAAATTTTGTCAAAACCCGAATTTTTTGGGTACTGGTATTAAATCATTTGGGCATAATCGGAATTTTTGAAGCAGCAGCAAGGAATTATGTAAGCAAAATCAGAATTATTTGCGCACGATAAAACATGCCAACTTAAAATGATTTAAATCAAAACGAAGACGCTTTTGTATAGGACAAAAATCGAGAATTTGAACCCTGATTAAAAGTAAAAACTTTTTTACTCTTCACTTTAATTTTGGATGAAAACCAAGAATTGAGACACTGGTAGAAAATAAGGGCCTTTTTTTAGTCATCACTAGATGTTTGAGACTAATATGTGTAGCTTTTGTCACATCTATTGCAATGCCACAAGATCATGATTCGGGCAATTGTCAATAAATATTTTGTTCCCGAAATTATTTTGGCTGGTATGGCTATGTTTATAGCCCATTAAAATTATTACGACTGGCTTTAAATTTGATCACCGTTATTTCTTTATTTTATGTACTCTTAGCGCAGTGCCTCAATGGTGTAGGCCTACTAAAACCACTTGAACTGTTTGTTAGTTTTAAAGGGATCAACTAATAGTTACGTACTTCAAAGGTTTATGCATGGTTGCTTATAGATGAGTGAAAGTAGTTAAATTTTATCTTACATATTAAATGAATGTTTATTTACCTAAATTTTGCGTGGTATTCACGTTAAACTGCGACGTGTTTCATTTTATAATCTAGAAAAACGTAACGACTTTTAAATTTGACGCCATTATTGGCAGAATTAAACTATCTTTTAAGTTGATTAAAGATACTTATTGATTGATAATTTTGGCCCAATAACAGCTTTAAAGAACTATTTTTCCACTTACAATAATAATTTTATCAAAGTGATTTTGTTAGCAATCGGCTCAATCAGCATAAATTAAGAAATTTTTACAAATAACTGAGGTGGTTATTTTAAATTAGTTTTTAGCTGACTATTTAAAATCTAGATGTGTCTTTCTATAAAATTATTATTTTTTAATAAACTTTTTTGCATTGCAGAAAGAAGTAAGTGCTCAATTAGAGATATGAAGAAAAGATTGGAAGTTTAAAGCCTTGTTTTGTTAATTGTTGCAGTAGTGAAAATTAAAATAAAATTGTGTTTTTAATTTTTGCGTGGTGGTTTACCAAATCACTGTACGTTGGAATCGATGAAAAAAAATACTAGTAGGCTTATTATGATATCTAAAAGTTGCAATTCAAAGTAAATCCAAAAGAAAAAATCTGATTAAAGCTGATTTTTTCAACTTAATTCCAGCATAATGCAACTAATAACGTTGTAGCAACAACTATTTTTATGTGTTTATTATTCAAATATAGGCTACGTGTTTAAAAATATTCTACATTTTCTCGTGTTTTTAATTTGCTTGAGCGCATTTCAATGTCAAATCATATTCTATTAAATTTATTCAATTTGCCAACGTATTGCCGTCTAATGATTTCGTCAAGATGGGTGTTTTTTCGCATGTGTTCATTGCAATCTTATTTTTTTTGTGTGTGTCTGACCGTCGAATTGTTTATCGCTTTCAATTACAAATACAGTATTAAAATTTTTTCAATTGATTAAACTTTGTTGAGTTAACTACTCGCTTATTATAATTTCATCTAGTAGTTTTGTCTGGTTTTAGGTGCTATCCTTGAAATTAGCCACAAAAACCTACAATGTAAATTGTAAAAGTATAAAATATTAGAAAGTCTTGCCTATTGTGATATTATGGTTTCCTTATAAACGCGGTAGAATGCAGCGTAATATTGTGATCATCCCAAAAGTGCAACTGCACATTGTAACGTTGTTTCCACGTCGCAGTTAAACGTGGCAAGCAAGTAAAATCTAGGTGAATAAACAACGTAGATACAACGTGGAATACTAGTAAATGCAACGTGGCGTAACAACGTTGTCACCACGAAACCGCGACTCCACACTTTAACGTTGTTTCCACGTGGAAATTTAACGTGGATTCCACCTAAAATTTAGGTAAATGCACAACGTGAATACAACGTGGAATACTAGTAAATGCAACGTGGCGTAACAACGTTGTCACCACGAAACCGCGACTTTACAGTTTAACGTTATTTCCACGTGAAAGTTTAACGTGGATTCCACGTAAAATTTAGGTGAATACACAACGTCGATACAACGTGGATACAACGTGGAATACTAGTAAATGCAACGTGGTGTAACAACGTGGTGACCACGAAACCGCGACTCCACACTTTTACGTTATTTCCACGTCGAAGTTTAACGTGGATTCCACGAAAAAGTTTCGTGGTCACAACGTTGCAGCCACGGGTTTGTGTTTATTGGGTTTGTAATTAAAAATCTTATTCAAATAAAATAATAAATATTTTAAAATTCATTTTTTCTTCTGGTAGAATCAGAGGCAAGTAAAACTTCAATAAATACAGAAAGCGTAATATATTTATTAAAGAAAAACTCAACGACGTTTCGTCTGTTACATCGGGCGGACTTCATGAGGTAAAAGCAGAACACAACGCGCAACCTTCCGTCTGACGCACGAGGTCTGACGGTTTTGGATGACGAAACTCGATGCTGGCTTAATGACATCACTGCCAGCATCTGATCCAGGCAGTGCAGCAGTCTGGGTAGTAAAAGGATAAACCCTCGGCCCCAGTCCTGTTTGTGTCTGACCTGGAGCCCTTCAAACGACGACGACGACAACGCGCACCGTATTTAAAAACCAAGAAGTTAGAAACACCAACCAACAAACACAAGGTGAGAAGCATTTGCAGACAAGGATGAGACGGATTTGCAGCACAAGGCGCATCTCATGACCGAGACTAACCCGACAAGTGGTTAAGCAAGTGCTTACTCTCTTAGAACTTGCCGAGCGGATGAAGAATTTTTATTTTATATAGTTAAACATGAGGATTTAGTTGATTGCAAATCAAGGTGATGTGATGTCTCCTGCCTGGAAGACCACAGGTAGTCGGTTCGATTCGCAGTAAGATAAGCATCACTGACAAGCTCTAACAAGAGCGAAACTTGAGTCTGGTGCTTCTCGTTTTCAAAGCAGCTTGATTTGCAATCAATTTTACAGTTAGTGTTTAATTCTGCCAGAAACAAAAATCTGCGTCGAAGACGATCGTAAGCTGCAAATCGGGTTTTCATAAACAAAAAGATTTGCTCAATGATCGGCAAATATGAGTCTATCTTAAATTTATTCGATAGATTTAGTAATGTGCCTTCAGATTTACCTTCGCTATCCAATCGTACTTTTCTTTTCTTCTCCCTTGAAATTTCTTTAATGTAATGATGAGAGCCACTTAATACTTTACCCCTTTCTTCGAATTCTTGAAAGTGGGATCTTAAAGTTTGAACGAAGTCTTGTAGTCCCTGAAGCAAATTTGTTGCCCTATTCAAAGTCATTTTGCGGTCTTGTAGCGCCTGACTGGTTTTATGATATTGTTTCATTATGCACAACCATAACACGAGTGTAATACCGGTTTCAAGCTTTTCATTGATAAGATAAAACCTTTTGCTACTTCCTTAGTCTGCAATTGTTCGTCGTTGTCTGCTGCCAGAACAAGAAACTGCAAATTAGTGAACTCTTTTTACACAAATAATTGAAAAATAAAAACAAACTTTTTAACCCGGGTAGAACTTTCCTTGGTTGTTCTCATCAACTTATTTTATTAAATCACAATAATTGTTACTTACACCTCTTTTAGTTTAATAACAAACTCAACCCATAAAGCAGAAAAGAAAAGCACATTATAATACATTAACTCAGTCTTTCACTGTTGCCAATAATATTTTAATATGTGAAATTATTATGTAGGGGAGCTAATTAGAGGCTGTTGTGTTTTTTTTATTACCATTACACCCGTTCAGTGTGTAACCCAGCCATTGGAGGCACATTCCTGTGTGTAGCGTCGCCAAGACGCGAACTAGGTTTGTGATCGCGCGCTAATTAAAGTTCGCACATGGCACCTGGTGATTGTGCGCGCTGTTGTCGCTGTTGTCGCTGCTGTTGTCGCTGTTGTTGTTGTTGCTCTTTGGCGATCTCTCTTATTGTAACAGTTAGCACGAGGTAGTTCTTTTTTTTGGCTTTTGCCTTCGTACAAGAAGGTTACTATTAGAGCCTGCTGGCCGCTTTCTCATATACATGTGTACCCCCTTGGAAATTTGTATAGCCTATTGGCAGAAGTTCGGAAAAAACAAATTCGTTATAAATCGAAATTTGGTGTATTCTATTTGAATAAGCGTAAAGACTGGAATAAATTAGTATTATCTCTATCAAGTTTAATTCATTTCTTGTACCGAACTAATACTGTGTTGATGCCGGTCCCAAGCCCGGAAAGATGGAGAGGTTTCCGGCAGGAAGGGCATCCGGCGTAAAACTTTTTTGCCAGATTATACAAATGCGTATTGTTGATAAATTCATACCGGATCGGTCGCAGCCCGGGTTACCAACAACCGCCTCCCCAGCCAACAATGCTGTGCAGGGCCCATGCGGGCTCTGCAAGGGCTGCCCGTACGGTACCCGTACCGATTTGGCCACGGGCGCTGCAGTGGTCTTGCATGGGCTTACCGTATGAGTTTTATAATTTTCAAACTGTTTATTCAAATTGTTCCTTTTTTAAAATAATTAAAAAGGTTAGCTTATTTGCATGTTTTAATTTTTGATTACGGCTTAAAACTGAAAACCAAATTAAACCCGTGCGGTTACCCCATGCGGGGCCACTACAGCGCCCGTGGCCAAATCGGTACGGGTTCCGTACGGGCAGCCCTTGCAGGGCCTGCATGGGCCCTGCATAGCATTGGTGGCTGGGTCAGGTGTCGCACAGCAGGGTACCTGTGGAAATTATCCTTCAGCTAGAGCAGAAAGAGAGAAGGAAAGCGAGTGAAGAGGCAGTGGGAAGTGTAAAAAGGGAGACGTTCACTCATAAAGGTGGGTATTTTAAATATTGGAACAATGGCTGGAAGGTCAATAGAGCTGACAGATATGATGGAGCGAAGGAATATAGACATATTGTGCCTACAGGAAACAAAGTGGAAAAAGAGTAAAGCAAGAAACATTGGAGATGGATGCAAACTATTTTACAACGGAGCTGATGGAAGAAAAAATGGGATGGGGATAGTGGTGAGGTAGGAGCTCGCTGAAAGTGTCCTGGAGGTGAAGAGGGTGTCAGACAGAATAATAGCCATGAAGATGGAGGCAATAGGGTCTATCCTAAACATAGAAAGCGCATATGCTCCATTGCTCCACTGGTTAACAACAGCATGGAGGAGATAAATGATTTTTGAGAAGACCTGTATGGATTGATAGAAAGTGTATCAAAACAGGAGAAGATAGTTCTGGGTGCGGACCTTAATGGACATATGGGCGAAGGAAACATAGGGGATGAGGAAATAATGGGGGGTACGGTGCTGGAACAAGAATAAGGAAGGATCAATGGTTGTGGATTTTGGGAAAAGGATGGATTTGGCGATTGTCAATACTTATTTCAAGAAGAAAGATCAACACAGGGTGACGTTAAAAGTGGAGGAAAAAGTACCCAAGTAGATTATGTGATGTGCAGAAGAAGGAACTTGAAGGAAATGTGCAATTATAAGGTAATAGTGAATGAGTGTGTCGCAAAGCAGCACCGTATGGTGGTATGCAAAATGGCTCTCATGGTGAAAAAGAAAAAAGCAGAGAAAGTAAAGCTAAAGATACAATGGAGGAAACTGAAGGAGACAAGCTATCAAGAAGCGTTTAAACAAGAGGTGACCAGGACTTTGGGAGCCAAGGATGGGTTACCTGATGAGTGGGACAAAACAGCAGAAATGCTAAGAAAAACAGCTGAAACTGTACTGGGAGTGACATTTGGGAAACGAAAAGGAGACAAGGAGACATGGTGGTGGAATGGGGAAATTCAGGAGAGCATAAAAGAAAAGAAAGAGGCAAAGAAAGCATGGGACAAAATAAGAAATGAAAATACTAAAAAGATCTACAAAGAAAAGAAGAGTAAGGCAAAGAAGGCAGTTGCAATGGCAAAGAAGTAAGGCAAAGAAGGGACGTGCTGCGTATGACGATTTGTATGCTAGATTGGAAACAAAAGAAGGTGAAAAGGAGTTGTACAGATTGGCTAGGCAGAGAGACAGAGCAGGGAAAGATGTACAGCACGTGAAGGCTATAAAGGACAAAAACGGTAATGTTATGGTAAATCCGGAGGCAGTGTTAAAGAGATGGAAGGAGTACTTTGACAAACTGATGAACGAGGAAAATAACAGAGACCCTAGGACAGAGGAAGCAGAATTGGTTAATGAAGAGGTAAATTGTGTCAGTAGAGAAGAAGTAAAGAACGCACTAAGAAGGATGAAAAAGGTAAAGCAGTTGGGCCAGATGAGTTGCCAGTAGAAGTTTGGAAGTGCATGTGAAAGATGGGGATAAGGTTTTTGATCAGACTGTTCAACAGACTATTAGTGGGTGAACGGATGCCAGAAGAATGGAGAAGGAGTATGCTTATCCCAATCTATAAAAACAAAGGGGACGCACAGTGCTGTCGAAATTACAGAGAAACAAAACTAATGATCCACACAATGAAAGTATGGGAAAGAATTATTGAAGCCAGGTTAGGGGATAGAGTAGAGATCAGCAAACAGCAATATGGATTTATGCCCGGAAAGGGAACCACCGATGCCATGTTTGCTTTAAGAATGTTGTCGTCGTCGTCGTCATCGTTTGAAGGGCATCCACTCCAGGCCAGACACAAACAGGACTGGGGCCGAGGGTTTATCCTTTTACTACCCCAGACTGCTGCACTGCCTGGATCAGATGCTGGCAGTGATGTTATTAAGCCAGCATCGAGTTTCGTCATCCAAAACCGTCAGACCGCGTGCTCCATGTGGTGCCCGATGTATGGGGCACATTGTTAGTACATGGTCTGCGGTTTGCTCTGAGGCGCCACACTCGCAATTCGGTGAAGGAGCGAGACCCCATTTGTGCATGGACGAATGGAATCGCCCAACACCAGTCCGCAGGCGGTTGAGCTTAACCCAAGCTGCTCGGGGTAAGCCCATCCCAACAGGCCTGACACTGGTCCCGGGCACAAAAGCACGGAGCCTGGAAGCACTTTCACTGTACTCCGCGTTCCATTTGTGATTTGTCCATTCAGAGGCGCGGATGCCAAGTCTGGCAAGATTGTCCAAGAGATTCCGCGCACCTGGCACAAACGGGCGTCTGGATCTTAGTCTCACTTGGCCAGTATCTGAGGACCCATTTAACAGACCATGCAAAATATGATCGGGGTCCAGAGATCCACGGTAAGCCAAGGAGAGTGTCGCTCCCAGTCGGCGAAGCTCAGCTGGCTGGATGCCTGAAAGTACAGGTAGGTGGTCCGTTGGAGTGGGACGCAGGCATCCAGTAACTATGCGCAAGGCGTCATTCAAGACACTGTCAATGAGGCGAGTGTGAGCACTGCGACACCAGACTGGCGCACAGTACTCAGCTGTTGAGTAGACTAGAGACAAGGTGGCCATGCGTAGTGTTTTAGCACCAGCACCCCATCCCGAGCCCACGAGTCGCCTCAACAGTGTGACGCGCGATGATAGTTTTTTGCGCAATGCCACTAAATGGTGACGAAACGTGAGCAATCTGTCCAGTTTTACCCCAAGATAAGTAGGGTTTGGACAGAACGGTAAAAGTCTACTATTGTTGTAGACCTTTAGCTCACGTTTGGCCTCTCGGTTGTTTAAGTGAAAGGCTGTCGTCACCGTCTTAGTGTGACTGAGCTTCAACCTCCAAGTCTGGAGATACGCTGACAGTGTGGACATGTCTTGGCTTAAAGTCCCCTCCAAGTCCTTCCAGTTTCCAGAAGAGTGCAACAATGCTAAATCATCAGCATAAGCAAACTTTCTGGAAATCATGGAAGGAAGATCGACGTATAGATGTTAAATAGGAGGGGAGCCAAGACCGATCCCTGAGGAACGCCGTTTTTAAGACGGCGTAGCCTGCTTTGCTTGCTGTCACCGGTGGTAAGGGTGAAACTTCGATTTCGGACAAGCTCCATGATCATTTTGACCATGTGCTTATCCGGAAGTAGTCTCAGCAGCTTGCAGGTAAGGCCACGGTGCCAGACAGTGTCATAAGCAGCTGTCAGATCGATAAATACAGCACCGGCCTTCTTTTTAGCCTCGAAAGAATCCTCGATGTTCTGGGTTAGCAGAACAGCTTGATCTACGGTTGACTTCCCGCGTCGGAACCCAGCCTGCTCTTTAGGGAGCAGTGGATCGATTAATGGTTCAACGCGGGCGTAGATAAGCCTCTCGAGGATCTTGTAGGGGACACAGAGCAGAGATATCGGTCGATAACTCTTTGGGTCCCCCACGGGCTTTGCTGGTTTTGGGATCGCGACCACAAGCGCTCTTCTCCAGATCTTGGGAATTTTGAGTCGGCGCAAACAGGAAGAAAGGAAGTCACGTAACCAGGACTTCAAAGCAGCTCCAGCATGGAGTATAAGCTCTGGGAAGATGGAATCAGGACCCGGAGCTTTACCTGGTTTTAAATGTTGAAGGGCAGCAGCAAATTCTCTCTGTGAAAAATTGTCAGAGATATTTACTGCGTCTGGTGTTGTGGCCCTCCAAAGGTCAGACACTTCTTGAAAGACAAGTCGAGATGACTTGCGATCAACAGCCTCGTATTTCCCATTTCTAACCAGCTGAGATGCAATAGCATCGGCTGAAACGGGACAATGACGAGGAGAGTGTCGTGACCTACCAGTAAGGTTGTTTAAAATACTCCACGCTTTTCGACTAGAGTGTGAGAAGTCAATGCTCCGAACTGCTTCGGACCATCGATCCCTCCGTTTTCTGTCAAGCTTGGCAAGCAGAGTTGTAGCAGCCAAACTTGAGTCGTCTCCCTGAGGAGACTGCAGAAAGGTTTTATAGAGGGATTCACACTCTGCATCCCAACACGGAATATAGTTGTTTCGATACCCGCGTGGGATAGTCTTCTTGGCTGCTTTCTTAATGATGTTACAGAAGTCCTGGTAAGCCGCATCCACATCAAGTGAATCAGGCGGCAACAAAGTCTTTGCGAATTTATTCGTCAAAGCAATGTAGTGACTCCAATTGGCCTTGCGAAAGTTCCATCGCTTAACAGGCATGCTTGGCACTGCCATAGCAAACCTTGGTGGTGTAATAAGCGAGGGTCGATGTTGTGACCTGGGAAACTTCTCAAGGACACGTCTATCCGGTAAGCGACTGTTTGGACCTACGCTAGCGAAAGCTAGGTCTGGATTGGTGCCAGTGTTCCAGCGGCCGGAATAAAAACTGGCAGCGTCCTTGGCATTATATAGGAGGGCAAGACAATTAATACTTGCCCAGCCAGCCAAGCACTCACCATCCGGACTGTTGTCATCATAACCCCAGTCAGCATGACGACAGTTAAAATCGCCAGCGTACAGACAGGGGTGAGGAAACGCTGGGAGATCCAGGGTTCGCAATCGCGTTGGTGGTGGTTTGTAGACGTTGACTATTTTATAACCATCAACGTCCACACACAACCACTCGATCTCCGATGTCGGTGGAGATTGGTCCAAAAGCGTGTATCTCAGTCGCTCGTGAACAAACGTGGCAAGGCCATGCTTCCTGCTTAAAGAAGACCCAGCTAGTTGGTAGTGTGGTAGCACCAACTTCTCTGCATCAGTGCAGTGGGTCTCCTGCAGTAGGATGACGAGTGCCTCAGACTGCATAGCGAGGTGATGAAGAACGTTCATCTTGCTTGCAGTGAGGCCTTCGATGTTCAGCTGAAGAATAGTGGGTCTTCGGAACTTGTTGGCAATGTGCCCTGAAAAGGGCAGTTTTATCCTGACATTGCCATTTTAGGGTATTTTATCCTGACATTGCCATTAAGAATGGCATTTTATCCTGACATTGCCATTAAGAATGTTAATGGAAAAGTACAGGGGAGGTTAATGAGAGCTACATTGTGTATTCGTGGATCTAAAAAAAGCTTACGACAGGGTCCCGCGGGAAGTGCTGTGGTACTGTATGAGAAAATCAGGAATAGTGGAAAAATATGTGCGACTTGTACAGGATATGTATGAAGAAAGCAAAACAGTGGTGAGGTGTGCAGTAGGAACTACAGAAAATTTCAAGGTCAAGGTTGGATTGCACCAGGAATCAGCGTTAAGTTCGTTCCTGTTCGCAGTGATAATGGACAAGCTAACGGATAAAGCAAGGAGAGAACCACTATGGACAATGCTGTTTGTTGATGATATTGTGATTTGCAAAGAGACCAGGAAAGAAGTGGAGCAGAGACTAGAATGCTGGAGATATACATTGGAAAGAAGAGGCATGAAAGTAAGTAGGTCAAAGACCAAATGTCTTTGCATAAATAAAGGAAATGACAAAGAAGCAGTGAAGATGGAAGATATAAAAGTGCCAAGAGTAAAAAAATTTAAGTATTTGGGATCATCGATGCAAGAAAGTGGTAGTTGTGAGAGGAAGGTAAAGAAGAGAATGAAGGGAGGATGGAACGGATGGACAAAAGTATCGGGAGTAATCTGCGACAGGAAGTTACCAGCTAGAGTAAAAGGAAAAGTGCACAGCTCAGTGGTGAGACTAGCAATGGTGTATGGACTTGAGACAGTGGAAGTCACAAAGAAACAAGTGGAAGAAATGGAAGTCACAGACATGAAAATGTTAAGGTTTGCTATGGGAGTGACGAGAAAAGACAAGATTAGAAACGGCACATCAGGGGTACAGTTAAGGTAGAACGGTTAGGAATGAAGATGAGGGAGGGCAGGCTGAGATGGTATGGACATGCCAAGAGGAGAGACCAAGATTATGTAGGAAAAAAGATGATGGAAATGGAGTTACCGGGAAAGAGGAAAAGAGGGAGACCAAAGAGAAGATTTTTAGATGCAGTGAAAGAAGATATGGGAAAGTTGGTGCGAAGGAGATGGACGTTGAAGATAGGACGGTTTGGAGAATGATGATACGCTGTGGCTACCCTGATTGAAGGGAAAGGCCGAAAGAAGAAGACACCCGTTCAGTGTGTATAACGACTATACTCGTCCAAACCAGATGAGTTCTTAGTGCGTAAAATGAGTATTGTCGTTTTGATTGTAGCAGCTGTTTACACTATTGTCTCGAAAAGTGATGAACTAAAACGAACATAGTTTTTCCTGCAGAAATCACGCCAGATTCTCGTAGTAAGTTGTTATCGGTGGGCCTGGGACCCCATCAGCCCCCGCCTTAATCCGGCCCAGCTTTAGACGACCGTTGGTGACTAAGTTTTAATTTAATTTAAGCCAGTAATTCTTGACAAAAGACACGCCTCTCGTGAACGAATTTTAAAAATTCAGGGGCTCAGTTTTAATTACACAATTTTAACAAACTATGAATTTTGCCCAATTGAAAAATATTATTTATTTCCAATTAAGCGTGCATGAAAATTAAAGTCTCGTCTTTCAATTGCAAGAAAATACTTTTTAGTTCTCTCTGTACGATTTTGATTTTTTTATACTACAACGTTGCTTTTTACTTCACCAAAAGAAATTTTTAAGAGACACCGAAAAACTCTTGAATCTTTAAGACGTCATGGGTCAACGCACAATCAAAAGTTTTTCTGCGAATCCCTAAAGATATCTTTAAGAGGTTATGGTTGTGCCAAAAAAGTATTTTATCTGTCTAAAAATTTAAGGATTTAAACTCCCTTTGCACCCTGGATTCGATTATGAAAGCTTTAGCAAGCAACTGAAATCAAAGGCTCTCATTTAAAATCAAATTCTTTAACACTTTTAAACCTCAAGAACTAATTTGTCTGTAAATAAACAGACTTGGCAATTCTGAAAATTTTGCAGTTAAAGGAAACTGAAAATTTTGCAATTTTTTCTTAACAAAACATTTTTTTGTTGGCAGTGTGGGCGAGTGGTTAGAACGCAGTGCTTGTGATCAACTTGGTATCGGTTCAAAACCTACTCGCGCCGTTCTGCTGTCTCGTTGGAAAAGGCACTTTACAGTCCTATCTTGCTTGATGAACCCGCTTAATCGCCTTGGCAAGCAGTTCTAAATTTCAGTCATATCTCTATGAAACTAAAAAACAAAAAAACAAATTTCAACTGTACAGCAATATATTGGCATCTTTGGAAGCAGGTTGGGGTAATTGCTTGCCTTATGTATAGCGCCTTCGACATTTTCCTGCGAGTCAGCAGGATAAATATAATAATAAAATAGAAAAAAATTTTTTAACTCAAAACGAATTAGCTAAATGTGAGAGAATGCTTCAAATTTTCTTTTTTTTATTTAAGTAGAGCACTGTTTGTTTGTTATTAAATAAAATTAGTATCATACTTACATTACTTTAAAAAATTTATGTCTCACCAACCACGTGCTTCACGGCACCTCACTGCTGATGAGAGTGCAACTTATAACCAAATTATCTTCTTGTCCATATTAAATTCATTTATGACAATGATTGATGTAAGGCAAGAAATGCTATTTATTAAAATTTTGTCTGAAACTACTCCTGGAGAAGATATTTTTAATGCATTATTTCAATAATAAGGGCATTCCATTAACCAATCTGATCTACATTGCATCGATGGAACTACAGCCTTTTGTAGAAGAAGAAAAGGCTTTGTTTTTAAGAATAAAATCTGATGCTCCTCCCATCTCTTATGTTCATTGCATTGTTCACAGGTAACATTTGGCTACTTAAAATATTGGAAAAAACATTGAAGAAGCACTCAACGCTGCCATATATACGTATGCACTTAACTTTATCAAAGCAAACTCAGTGAATGATAAGTTATTTGTGCAATCCTGTAAAACAGAACTTTCAAACACTGTTGCTTCACACAGAGGTGAAAAGGTTGTCAAAAGGCCTAAGCCTTAAAAGATTTTTGATTTTGTGGAAACAAATAATTAAGTTTCTCAAGTTCAGGTCCGAAATGGCTGATTCCAAACATAGAAAACAAACTGGTAAAGCTTGAGAAATTCTAGAAAAACTTGAGCATGCGGAGATAAGATCAAAAATATTCTTACCTTTGTGATATCTTTAAGACACTGAATATGCTGAATTTAGAGCTGTTGTGGCGACCAATCAGCTGGCGCGCGCGAAAGACTCATGTGACGAGAGACGTCGGTGCGCAAGCATGCGTGAAAACGCTTACAATGATTTTCGCAAATGTACGCGCGGTCTTTGTTCGAGCTTTTATTATTAAAAGTGCATTGTTAGAAACGGGTCATGTATCGCGAAGTCAGACAATGTGTTTAGTAAGTAAACGCTACATTGGTGACCCCGGAAGTCGAATACGCCCAAAATTTTCTAATAGCAGAAAATAAGCTGAAATTACTGGATTAACTTTGTTAAACATTGACTCGTATGTCAGCAGACAGTAAAATTTTAACGCAGTTAACTGAAGCAGTCAGCAAGTTATTAAACACCGCCTTGTCAACGACTAAGATTCAAGCAGTAGCAATTAAACTCCCAGAGTTTTGGACAGACGACCCGGAGATTTGGTTTCTTCGAGTCGAAGCACAATTTAGATCTAAATCTATAATTATTGATCAAACTAAATTTGACTACATAATTACAGCATTAGACAATCGGGCCGCTGCAGAAGTTAAAGCAGTTCTTCTAAACCCACCGGAGCAAGGAAAATATAATGCTTTAAAAACAGCTTTACTCAACGCGTTTGGTAAATCTCAACTACAAAAAGACGCTGAGCTCATTAATATTTCAGGGCTTGGGGACAAGAAGCCCTCCGCATTTCTACGCTATCTCGAGTCCCTCAACAATGACACCGACACCCTTCGGCGAGCATTTTTTTTAGCACAACTTCCTTCACAGGTTTGTGCGATTCTAGCGGCTCAAGAATTTCAAAATCTACAGGAATTAGCTTTAGCTGCAGACCGTATTATCGAAGCTAACGAGTTACTCCTATCAACTCGGTATCGGCATTAAGCCCCAGACATCTTAAGAACTTACAACCAAAACACAAACCCAAACCTAATCCCTCCCCTCATCACATTATCTGCTACTACCATAAAAAATTCGGCCCTAACGCACGTACCTGCAGACCCGGCTCCCCCTTAGCGAGCTTACTCCCAGTGGCAACGTCATCGTCAATCACCGTGCAGAAAAACGGGCAAGCCGGCCGCCAATGACCGCGGCGGTCGGCTTAATCAAAACTCACACCTTGTCAGTGTGGGATCGCGCCACAGGGACATCTTTCTTAGTAGATACCGGCGGTGACGTTTGCGTTTTCCCTGCTTCCCCAAACGACAATCCCTACAGCAAACCTCACAGCGGCCAACGGTTCCGAAATCAACACATGGGGACAACGTGTTATTACTTTTATTCTCGGACAAGGAAAGCGATATCGTCAGAAATTTTACTTAGCCGACGTCGCTCGCCCTATACTAGGCGCCAATTTTTTTACGGCCAATAACATTGCCATCGATTTACGCGGACGCCGACTTGTCGATTTAAATCACGGCCATATTTTCGCTGCACATACAGAGCGCACACCGAACAGTCACTGCGGTTTAGTTTTGGGCGCAACTAGCCGCTTTAATCAACTATTGCTACAATTTCCACAAATTTTAGCCCCCAGTCTACAAAACCAGGTGAGTAAACACGGTGTAGAACACCATATTATCACCAGCGGCCCACCAGTTCATTCACGACCTCGGCGTTTAACTGCACCAAAACTAGCTCTAGCCCAAGCCGAATTCCAACAATTAGAGCGGGCAGGCATAATTCGCCGTTCCAATTCACCTTGGTCCACCCCCCTACACATGGTGCCTAAACCCTCTGGGGGATGGAGACCGTGCGGCGATTATCGCCGCCTTAACCAAATTACCACCGACGATCGTTATCCACTACCCTATATTCACGATTTCAACACACGACTGGCTAGAGCAAAGATTTTTCCAAAATAGACCTCATTCGTGGTTATCACCAAATTCTTATGGCCGAAGATTCAATTGCCAAGACCGCAATCGCCACCAGTTTTGGCCTCTGGGAATTTCTTCGGATGCCTTTAGGGTTAAAAAACGCAGCACAAACCTTTCAACGACTCATGGACAGCATTTTCCAACACTTAGATTTTGTTTTCGTCTACCTAGATAATATTTTGGTTGCTAGTAAATCACCGGTAGAACACTACAATCACCTTAGACAGATTTTTACAGTGTTGTCCTCAAACGGATTAATAATTCAAAAATCCAATTGTATTTTTGGCAAGAACTCGAATATTTAGGACATCTTATCACAGTCGAAGGTGTTAGACCTCTCCCGAGCCGCATTGAGGTTATCCGCAATTTTCTCACGCCAGATTCTTGTTCTTCTCTTCAACGTTTCTTGGGCATGATAAATTTCTACCACCGTTTCCTCCCCACAATCGCCTCGCAGCTTGCGCCTCTGCATGCCGCATCGTCTGGCCGAGGCAAAGAACTTACGTGGACTACAGAATGTCAGAAGGCCTTCGAAAACGCCAAGGCAGCGCTGGCACATGCTACTTTACTACACCATCCTAAGGCAAACGCACCTACCAGCATAACTATAGATGCATCTGACTTGGCCATTGGAGCACAACTTGACCAATTGCACAATGGTTACTGGGTACCCATCGCTTTCTTTTCCCGAAAATTGTCGTCGGCAGAAAAGAAATACAGTACCTTCGACAGAGAACTACTGGCAGCGTACCAGGCTGTACGCCACTTTCGGCATTTCGCAGAAGGCAAGCCCTTTACCTTGTACACCGACCACAAGCCATTAACATTCGCATTGTCCAACAATGCTGACCGCTCGCCCCGTCATCCCGCCACCTGTCGTTTATAGCCGAGTTCACCTCTGACATACGACATGTAAAAGGAAGATTTAACGTGGTAGCCGACACACTCTCAAGAATCAACACTATTACAGAGCCTCCCATTGACTTTCGACAACTAGCAAACGACCAAGCAGTTTCACAAGAAATTGCAGCGTATCGAACCTCAATAACCAACCTTTTGCTTCAAGACATACTATTCGGCGACGTCTCCCTCCTTTGCGACATGTCACTTGGGAAACCTCGTCCTGTGCTTCCAAAGGAATGGACCTACAGAGTTTTCCAAGCTATACACTCTTTAGTTCACGCCGGACCACGCCCCACTCAACGGGCAATTGCAGACCGCTATGTATGGCACGGCCTTAAACGAGACATTCGCAGATGGTGCCGAGAATGCCAGAGTTGCCAATCAGCCAAAGTGCATCGCCACATCCGAGCCCCACTCTCTCATAGGTCTCAACCAACAGGGCGCTTTCACAGCATCCACGTAGATTTAGTTGGTCCACTTCCTCCGAGCGAAGGAATGACATACCTCTTCACCATTATCGACCGATTTACCCGATGGCCCGAGGCCATTCCACTCCCCGACGCAAAAACACCTACCTGCACAAATACTCTCATACGAGGATGAATCTCCCGGTTTGGAGTACCGGCAGATATCACATCAGACCGAGGTCCACAATTTACTTCATCTTTATGGTCAAACTTAAATAAAATGTTAGGCATTAAACAACAACACACCACAGCTTACCATCCACAAGCTAATGGCATGGTAGAACGCTTGCATCGACAACTCAAAGATTCCCTCAAAGCCCGCACTACATCTCCACATTGGATGGAATATCTACCTTTCACACTCCTTGGTTTACGAACAACTGAAGAACCGGGATGTTCTCCCGCCGAATTAGTGTACGGATCTACTCTACGCATCCCCGGCGAATTCATTGACCCCACCCCACCCCTTTCTCTACAACCTTCAACCACATTTCTTCGCGACCTGCAAAATTCGATGCATGAAACCCTTCCACCACCCCCGACACACCACTCATCTCTTACATCCTATTACCCACCCTCTCTTGGCCATACAGGTTTCGTTTACGTACGAATCGATAAACACAAGACACCCCTGTAACGACCTTATGAAGGACCATACAGAATTATCTCCACATCTGAGAAATTTTTCACCCTCGACGTAAATGGACGAACAGAAAACATTTCAGTTGACCGTCTCAAAACAGCATACCTGGCCACAGGGAGATATCTACCACAACTCAACAACCAAGAAGAAGACATTTCGACGCCTTCCTCTTCGTCGCCGCTCCCTAATAAATCTCCAGGCATCACAACTACACGCAGTGGACGATCAGTTCGACGACCGCCACATATTATCAAAGACTATATCGCTGGTATACAAGAGTCGTACAACAACGCTGGGGGGAGCCATGTGGCGACCAATCAGCTGGCGCGCGCGAAAGACTCATGTGACGAGAGACGTCGGTGCGCAAGCATGCGTGAAAACGCTTACAATGATTTTCGCAAATGTACGCGCGGTCTTTGTTCGAGCTTTTATTATTAAAAGTGCATTGTTAGAAACGGGTCATGTATCGCGAAGTCAGACAGTGTGTTTAGTAAGTAAACGCTACACTGTAAGGTAAAAAATTAGACTTGGTCACCGGTGCCCAGCAGATAAAAGGTTACATCGAGAAAATAAAATATTAAAACAGTTTGACAAAAAGAACCTGTTGACATCTGAAAATTTCAATAAAACTGATCCTAAACCAGAATGCAATACTCATCTTGAAGGTTATCACGCAGACTTTGAGGAAAGATTCGACGATCTTTAGAAGATGGATTGTCCACTTTAATTTGTAGACCTAGAAAATTATAAGCCAGGAGATGGAAGTTTCAAGCTGGCCTAAAATGCTTGTAGTGATGAGAATGGTGCGATACGCCTTCCCTAATTCTTTTCGAACAAGTCCCACGAGCCCTTAAACGCCAGATGCGGGGTGGCACTCTAAATAACTTCACTAATGCATATTTATTAGGGAAACACAGACCATCGACATTATTTAATCGCCACAATGTTATTTTCAATATTACTAGCTTATTTAAACATTAATTCTTGAAAACGTTAAGGGTAAGTTAAGCGTATTCTGCAATTGAAACATATTAATTAACTATTCAAATAAATCAAAGAAATAAAGATAGCAAGTATGACTTGCCACAATCAGATAACTTTAATTATGAAACAAACTTAACCCCACTCTAACTAAGCAACAGCATATTTAAACTTAAAAAAGCACTTCCTAAAACTAGCTAAACTCAACTGACCACGTTTTGTGAATGGTTTGTCTTGATACATTACGACGTAATTGAAATTGTAGAGTTTCCGCATGTCGAATAAAGAAAACGCATACATGATAGGATAATTCCCAAATAAAAATTATAATGAATCTTACCGTAACAATGCTATTTGGATTTAAAAAAGGATGTAAAACTATGATGACTAAATCTCAATAAAAAAACAAATTAGACAAACTTTAACAAATTTTATTTGGTCTATGCAGCATGCGCGATGCTGCAAAAGATAACAAAATTAAGATCATACTCCAAAAAAAACTTAAGAATGAGTAAAATTATTTCTGAATCCAGTAGCGTATTTCGGGGGGGGTGGAGGGTGGGGGCATTGTATGGCCTTTATTGGAGAAAATCAGAGACAGATTCAAAATGAAAACCTTTTTTTTTTGAGATTACTATGTTTTTGTGGGCAAAAAATTGACAAAATCGAGATAGATTCAAAATGAAGACCTTTTTTTATCACTTGAAAAAAATTTTGGCCAAGCATATTTGATTGCGGTTGTATGCCGCCCCTTTCAAAAATTTTCGGTACATTACTGTCTGAATATATAAATCACTTAAAGCGATTAAATAAGATACTTCAAGCTTCTTTTTCTTGATCTTTTCTAATATTTTCGAGTTTTTGGGTGATCGAGAATAATAACAATAAAAAAAAAATAAATAAAAGCGGTTACCATGCCAACAATTACATCGCAAGAACCCGACGACCACTATGTTCAACTCCATAGCCTAAATTATCGCAACATAAAGAGTCATTGATGCCATTGCGTTTAACGTTAAACTATTATTCTTCCGCTGGTATCAACTGCGACCGTTCGTTGATTTAAGGCAATCATATTTGTCTGCGACGACTTGTCGCACCTGTTCTTTTTCACTCCATGATCAAACTTTTTTGAAACCAGCAAAAAGTCAGAGCGACCCGAAGGAAGAGCAAGATCAATGAAACGGGAGAAATTGTTTTCCAAGGCAACATAATCATGTTGCGCGTGAAGTTGTTGCGATAAATGTCTGCTAGATTCTTTGGTTAAAAAAGCAATCCTACAAAAAAACAGAATAATTCGAAGTCAAGTGATATTTAATTTTGCAATAAAAAGAACAAATCAGTAAATTGATTCATCATAACTTTTATAAAATCTACTAACCAATTGATTGAGGATCATCTTTCTCCTACAATCAATACTTTTTTAGAAATCAAACATTATCAAACATTTATCAGAACAAACATTACCACGTCACATGCATACAAAATAGGCACAGGTCAGAACCACCAAATCACCATGCTTGCAAAATTATCTACACGCAATGGCTATTTGTCCATATAAGCTTCAGCGCCCCAAATATCTACGTAATAGTTAGAAATATTATCAGCAAAGCTTTAATATGGGTTCACAGATCCAATTCGATTTGACGCCCTGCTGTATGTATAGGCCTATATATATATATATATAGCTCCCCATCAGAGGTTACGCTCGGGTCGAGCTAAGTCTATTTCGGTTGCTGATGAGCGTCTGCGAAACAGCTTAGCGCCAGGATACGAGACACGCTCTGTTAAATTATTGTTGATCATGCTTATAACTCGTGCTCGCCTTAACTGTACTTTCTTATTTTACAGTGTTTTGCCCTAAGGCGATAAAAGTTATGCAATTTTGCTGTATATAAACCGTGCTGGCGGAGTATGATGAGTACATCAGAACGATTTATTTTACTGTATATATTGCTTTATTATTTGTTTGTGCACGTCTTATAATCGTCATGTTGTGCCGAGTTCTATATCTCGGGCCCACATGTTACAATCGTGACCAGTCCTCTATCTGGTGCCAATTGTATTTGTCAGACAATAATCCAACTGAATATTATCGTCCTTCGTAGTGAATATAACTGCAACTCGTATTTTCTATTCATGTACCTGATGAGTCCCTTAAGGACGAAACAGGGCCTTGTCGTACATTTGAAATGCGAATATATTCCAAGACACGATTACTCTCGGTTTTATTGTATGGTCGGACGTGTAGTAGGATTCCTGGCGTTGTCCAACCCCTTGCTTAATATATATATATATATATATATATATATAGAGAGAGAGAGAGAGAGAGAGAGTTGCAAATTTTATTATTTATTCCAGTTGAAAACTCCTCAGGAATCGTTTGTGTTGCTGTCACCTGTGTCTTCCAACTGAACTTAAATTTATGTTAAAAAAATTGGGAGAAATTTGAATATATTTGATTGCTGTGCTCACCTCTGCTTCTGTTAGATAAATTTCTTCATCAATTTGTTTCTCAGATGTATCCAAATTTTGGATTTTTGCTGGGTTTAAGACCTCACAAAAGTATTCTCTCCAACGATTAAGGATGCCCTTTTGATGCTTCAAAAGCACACTATCTGCATCCTCGATGAAGGTGGCAACTGGTGTTCGTTTGCCACGAAAACGACGTATGGTTTTTGCCAAAATACTTAGTTTGCCGATCTGTAGTCTGTATCCAACTTTTGTCCAAATTCTTCCCATGACTTTTCTTTAGATTGTTTGACAATAGTGGCGCCAGTCTTACGTGCTGCGGAGTATTGCAATCGAAGCTGCTCAGCTGACTTGTTTGTTAACCAAGCTCTAAACGCAGTTTTCTTTGCACAGATAGCTTCTTTAACTTCTTAGTTCCACCAAGCAGTTCTTTTCTCACTATCCGTTTGACTTCCCACATGTTTGCAACCACAACTAGCAGCTTCAAATGTAATGACTGCTGATTTAAATAAATCTCACTCAGTCTCAAAGTCTTCAGTGAAGTCAGAGAGTTCTTTCAACAGGGAAGCACTTTTGCTTGCGAAATATGTCTCACTTTTTGTCGGCTAGCAACTCTCACTTTATTCTGAACGCTCTTCGTGCTCTCAATCGTTTCTTTTTTTCAGATGGTTCAGGCCTCTCAGAATGCAGACCGTTAAGTAATGGTCGGTTGACAGTTCTGCTCTTCTTTTAACACGAACATCGGCCAAAGAAGAAAACAAGTCTGCTGATATAGTAGAACGTACTAATTGTGTTAACTTTGTGCACTCCTGCATAATCTTTGGTTTAAATGTGTGCTGCTTGCTGACTACAAATACGCGCGCAATAGAAAAATAAACCGACTAAGCCGATATGGGGTCGTGTCTAATTCGAAGAAAAACTGGTTGGAGTGAGAGTAAAAAGTAGTTGCTCTAAGAGATAAAAAGAGAAAAAACGCTGCGCAAATTGTTCTTGCGGATCCAAAGTGGGCCCAAAATTTTTGGAATTTTTAAAAATTTTTCAAGATGCTCAAGAAGAACTTAGTTTTTTGAACCAACTACTTTCTCTCAAAAACTAACTTGTGTCTTCCTAAAACTAACTCTCACTCCAATCGGTTTTTCTTCGAATCAGACTCGACTCCGACATGGTTTCAGAAGTGTTACCAGCGTAGAATTTAATAAAAACAGACTAAAGAGATATCATAGTAAAATTCAAGGTACTGTAGATTAATGTCGTTCTCCATTTAAACACCAGAAACCTTTACTTTTGATAACCCAGAGCAATAGCCAGAGCCATAGTGGCGCCTCTGAGCAAACCGCAGACCATGTACTAACAGCGTGCCCTATACATCGGGCACCACATGGAGCACAAGGTCTGACGGTTTTGGATGACGAAACTCGATGCTGGCTTAATGACATCACTGCCAGCATCTGATCCAGGCAGTGCAGCAGTCTGGGGTAGTAAAAGGATAAACCCTCGGTCCCAGTCCTGTTTGTGTCTGGCCTGGAGTGGATGCCCTTCAAACGACGACCCAGGGCAATGGCCTAACTGATTAGATGCTTTGACCGATATCGCCTGGCATCTAAACTAATAAAAGAGAATGAAAAAATCAAGTAAATACTTAAATGTACCTGCTTGGAGATAAGGCGGATGATAAATTGCTGTCATTTCAACTTAATGATGAGCAATCTTCGAATTATAACATAGTGAAGACCAGATTCGACGAATATTTTTCAGTCGGAAAAAATGTTATCTGAGAGCGAGCTGTATTTAATAAACGGGTCCAAATGCCAAATGAACCTGTTGATGAGTTTATTTTATCATTGCTTTGTTTAGTAGAGCATTGCAGATTTGGAGCATTAAAAAAGAAGATACGGGATCGTTTAGTTGTAGGTCTTGCAGATGTGACCTTATCCGAACAATTGCAGATGGACCCTAATTTGACATTGCAAAGAGTTATTGAAAGTGCAAGAAATTCGGAGGTTGTGAAAAGGCAATAGGGCACCATCAGAAGCACTGCAAAGAGTTACGAGATCGAAGCTGTGAGACGTGAAACAAGCCGCTCATCTAAAGACAAAGATTGCCCATGGTGCGGGGAACATAGAGCTCATGAGAGAAGCAGATGCCCAGCTAAACAGTTGTTGTTTTAATTGTGGCCAGCTAGGCCATTTCAAAAAAACTTGCCGTGCTCGAGCTGATAAATCTATTGAAGCATCTTCAAACATATCTAGTATTGCGTCTAATAATAGTCGGTCGAATGTTAACAGGCCAATATATTCATGATTCGATTATATTAACGAATTTAACAGGCTCTTCACAAGATAAAAGTTATTGTTTGGGAACTGTATCGAATCATAAATTTGAAGCACATAAGCCTATGGTTAACGTTCTTGTGAATGGTGTAAACGTGAAGTTCAGAATTGAAACAGGAGCTGACGTAACTGTAGTATCAAAAGATATTTTTGAATTACTCGACGGTGTAAACATAACGCCATCATCACAAATTATGACGGGCCCCCAGTGCGACCCCTTAAATGTTGAAGAAAAATTTATCGCCAAGTTAGAGACAGAAGATCGCTGCTCCAATCAAGATATATATAGTATGTTGTGAAAAATGTCTCTCAACCTTTATTAGGCTGGCCAGCTATACGTGCTTTGAATATTTTTACTAAGTTTAATACAATTTTTCATAACAAAGATTCGATAAAAGCTTTGTTTTCAGAAGTATTTCAGGTTAGAAAAACTTGGAAAACCTTACGCTATTAAATTAAAGCCTGGCGCTAAATCGTTTTGTCTGAGAACGCCAAGGCGGATACCATTATCTCTTGAGAAAGCAGCTCGATTAGAATTAAATAGTATAGAATAAGGTGTCATTTCTCGTGTCGAAGAGCCAACGGATTGGTGTAGTGGTATGGTGACAGTACCGAAATCCAACGAAAAAATACGTATCTGTGTTGATTACACCAAATTAAAACGAAAATGTGTTCCGTGAATTGCATATGCTACCAACCGTAGAAGAGACTTCATCGAAGTTGTCGGGAGCTAAAATATTTTTCAAAATTGGATGCTAATTCCAGTTTCTGGCAAAAATCTAAACATTTGACGACATTCTTAACACCGATGGGTAAATTTTGCTTTAATAAATTATCGTTCGGAATTTGTTCGGCACCCGAACATTTTTAACGTCGGATGTCACGCATCCTGGAAAGCCTTTCTGGTGTCATGTGTAATATGGATGATGTGATCATCTTTGAAGAAACCCAAGAGCAGCACGACGAACGTTTAATGAAGTTCTGCGCAGACTTGCACAAGCCGGTGTGACCTTGAACGAGAAGTGTGAGTTTTTAAAGCGTAGCTTAAAGTATTTGGGTCATGTGATTTCTTTTGAAGGAATTAAAGCTGACCCAGGACAAAGCTTCAGCCATCAAGAATATGAGTCCTCCTATAGACGTAAGTGGGGTTAGGCGGTTTCTCAGGATGGTTAATCAACTTGCAAAATTTTTACGGAATTTTGTTGACATTTCCAACCCTTTGCGTGAATTGTTGTTGAAAAAAAAAATCGTTTTATTGCGGTACTGCTCAACAAAAGCTTTTGAAAAAAATTCAAAATCTATTGACCCATCTGCCTATACTATTGTATTATAATCCTAATAATGAAACTCTTGTCGCCGCTGATTCATTCTCGTATGGTTTAGGAGCAGTATTGATACAAAGGATTGAAGGCAAATTAAAACTTATAAGCTACACATTAAGGTCTTTGACCGCTACTGAACAAAGGTACGCCAGATTGGAAAAGAAGATTTAAGTATTACATGGGCATGTAACGTTTTAAAATTATTTGATTGGCCTGGCTTTTACCATCCAAACCGATCATAAACCATTAAGTGCATTATTTGTAATAAGAACTTAAATGAACTGTCTCCGCGAATTCAACGATTTCGCATGAGATTAATGTAGTTTTGTTTCAAAGTTATGTATGTTTCAGAAAAGTTACTATCTACTGCTGATACACTTTCTCGAACATCAGTTTGCTGTGTTGAATCGTTGATAATAATTTGCTTTATGAAGTAGAAAATCATGTCGATCACGTTATTGCTTATTTACCCACTTCAAATAACATGCTCCAAAAAATTATTAATGTACTTCTTTCTGATCCGTATGTTCACAAGTGATTAATTTTTATCAAAATGGGTGGCTTTCACAAGCGCGTGTTGGTCATGATTTGCAACCATACTACTCAAGTGCCACAACGATGTTTCGTTTTATAGAAGGCTTTTGCTAAAATGCGATCGAATTGTTATTCCAATGATATTGCAAATAAAAATTTTAAACAGGATACGCGAAGGACATCAAGGCATCACTAAATGTCGTGCTAGAGCGAGAAGTGTTTGGTGGCAGGGTTTGAGTAGGGATATTGAATTCTTTAGTGAATCGCTGTAATGTATATGTTAAATATTATATTCGTCCTACTGAGTCTTTGTTGCAATCCACTTTACCTCATATTGCCCAGGGCAAAAAGTGGCCGCGCGATTTATTTTATTTCAACAATTGTGTTTATTTACTGATAATTGATTGTTTTTCGCGATAAGCAGAATTAACGTTATTAAACCGTGGGTCAACCACCAATGACATAATACCACGTTTAAAATCAATGTTCGCTAATTTTGGTATTCCTGAGGTTATTTTTGATGGAGTTCTTCAGTTTTATCTTTTGCTTTTCAAAATTTTGCTAAGCATTATGGATTTCATCATACATTTATTCCGAGATATGCTTAAAGTTAGGAATCTTCTAACTCCGGGATTGCTTACTTTATTTACATGTGTTCATAGAAGGGTCAAAAATGCAAATGCCTAATTTAACGTGTTTTACCTATTTTTTTGACTAAGTATTTTCTATCATGTAACCTTAAATTTACAGCAATTATCGAATCAGCATTTAATTGCTTCGCCAAAAATGAACCAAAGCGCATCAATGACAACAAGGAAACAATCCTTGAAGAGCATAAAAAAAATTCTCGAAAACTGCATAAACTTTTCCAACAGTTAGTTTTATCTAATTTTCTTAATTCAGAAATTACTGAATTATTTGTCGATTTTTGATTGATTTTTTTTATTGAATTCGGTTATTTTTAAACATTTTTTTGCCTTTTTTCATTTTCTTTTTTTCATTTTTTATTTGCAAATTGTATTTATATTTAATCTGACTCGTAGAAAATTGACAGCCGCAGCATGAAAAAAATTAGCAAAATTTGCTTGAGTTAGCTTATGTTAAATATTTCATTTGATGTTTTGTTTGGTGGCATTACAGTGC